>CM061134.1:111062323-111072323 GCA_030789695.1 Scilla litardierei
GAGCGCCCTGTCGTTGGATTGGCTGCCCATTCGGAAAGGGCGAGCCAACGGGGTATTTCAGTGGTTTGGGGCGAATGGTCGGACTATCACGATCTTCTGGTCGTAACAATTGCCCCGGCATTCGAGTCTGAGGCGGGAGCCCGCTTCGGCTCGGATGACGTCACGCTTCCCCATCTTGAGATGGCGGTTCAGATTTCGGTCCATGCTCGGGAGTGGTGGCGCAGGTCTAGGGATTCCCGCCAAGTTGGCCATTATTGCGATTTGAAAGTGGCTGGGGCAATCGAAGCGAATCTGCTTGTGGTCACGTGACGCGTGGATGGAGGTGACTTTTGCGCCAGTCGAGGCATCAGGGATGCTCCGATGGGCGACACGTGGTGATGCATTGACGGTCGAGATGGCATGTTGTCTTCTATATGTATGGGGAGAAGGGGGTCGGCAGTTGCTTTCTTCCGGCTTCAAGTCTTCTCCCTACCTTTTGGTTCTTGTCAGTCATCCGCCAACGATGTCGTTGCTGTAGTCATCGGTGATCCCTTTCCATTCGTCTTCAGAGATCGGCCTCTTGGTAGGTAATCCCGGTATCCTTTAATTGATGTCTTCTCATTTTGACTCCGGGGAGGGTAGCAGCGTGGCAACAGAAGAGTCCATGGCCGAGGAAAGGTGGTGGAGGGCACAAAGGCCTCAGCGGAGGAGGACGTGGTGCACTGACGTACTGAGGGTGATTGCGGCCATCGGGTGCAGGATGGACATGATCAACATTAGGGAGATTCGGGTGCGGTTTGTGCGTCCGCCCTACGAAGCATGGGTTCCAAGGCCGGCCGAGAGGGTGTGCTCGCCCGGGGATAATGAAGTTGGGGTCTATGTGTTGGATCCTGCCAAAACAGAGTTAGGATCGATAAATAAAGTTGAGACTTACGCTAGCGTATGCGGCACGGTAGTCTCGGAACTTTGCCTTCGGATTCGCCACGACGTATCGAGTCTTCTCACGAATGGAGTAAGGCTACTAAATCCACAATCTAAATCTCTACTTTTAGATTAAGAACTTGGATAGAGGGAGAGGAAGGCAGAGCTTCGCTAGAATGAAAATGCATGCAAGAATGCCATGCAAAAGTGTAAGGAAATGGCTAACCCTTGGGTCTTATTTATAGCCCCCAAGGTAGTTATTTAAGGATCAATTGTTCCTTTGGAACAATTTAACTAAGGTGTACCATCGTACATGGCATATTATAAGCTTAAGTTGTACCATATGCATGGTACAATATAAGCTTAAGATATTACCCCTTTATTAGCCATATGTCGCATGCATTTATGCACATATAATGCGACTTTCCCATCAATCTAGAGATCCTCTCCGCAAGGGAACATATTCCCTTTGCGTACGACTTCATGTACGCGACGTTCGAGGTCCGTATTCCCTCATACATCCCCTACAAGGGTGTACTAACGTCTTCCATATCCAACATCTCCCACTCACACTTGAGGGGATTGTAAGAGAACGTCTTTCTCTTAGTTCTTTCATCTATCATACCGAGAAATAGACCGTGCGACCGTCATGCGCGTAGAGTCTGTTGTTGTGCACTTGTTAGAGATACACAACGACCTCGAAGGTGCAAAGTTGAGTAGTTCAACGCATGCTTTACCCTAGATTATTTCTTCACATTTCTTCTACTTTATATTCAACAATTGAATCCCATCTGGATCACAATTGACTGGCCAGCTTTGAATCATTAAAGTCCAAATGCGAATATGAAATCAATCTTCCTCTTCTTGCGAACCTTCTGATCTTGACTTGATTCGCTTTTCTAACGTGCCCCGCCGAGCCGAATTATCATAGCCCATTAGCAACACGCTAAGATAGCGATCATCTCGTCAAATCTAAAGGAACCAATTGGAGTCCTTGAGGGTAAGAGTTAAGGCCCATATGGCCTTTGTGTCTCACATAATAGCAAACACTATTGCTACTAACTCAGTGGTCGAAATGCATACGTGGTATGAACACGTATTACAACATCACTCCTTTCCCAGGGAGAGTATGTCTAAATGATGTTGTACGGATGAAAGATCAGACACCACAGTGCCTATCTTTTGAGTCCCCTTACTACTCATAAAATATTTCCGGACTCTTATCCTGCATAAGACAGATAGGATTAAAAAAAATCCTATGAGATCTCTTTCAAATATCCTTGTGATACAGATCTCAGATCTTTTGTAAGCATCCATATGATGCAGATCTTTCATTCGACTATCTTGTTTAAGTCATGACTCTAAATCATTCGTCTAATGATTTTGACTTTAAACTAGTCTCATCTCTATCTTATCCATCTGATAAGATAAGGCGGTTGCTCATGTGAGAGAGCCAACCTTAATCTGTCCGACATACACACAATTCAGCTGAGATTTCAAAAATGTACACAAACATTTCTTAAGAAATTCATATGCAATGTTTGAAAAAGAACTTATTCTTTTATTAATTTTGATCATTTACAGACATGTGAATTTACATTGGTACAACTCAGCTCTTACGCAATCCTTGAGATGATAAGTGTTTGTAAAACACATTTCTGGGGATCGCTTTCGTAAGCTGATCCTCTATCATCTCATGCGTAGATATGTACCTTATGTCTACCTTCTTGGTTTTATCATAGTCTTTTGCAAATCTGCAGTTCCTTTAAGATACTGCATTATGCTCTTAACCGCTTTCCAGTGTTCTTGCCATGGGTTGGATTGGTAACGACTTACCATTCCAACGGCAAAACAGATGTTTGGTCTTTTATGCATCATAGCGTACATAAGACTAACAACTGCACTGGAATATGGAACTTTTTCCATAATTTCCCTTTCCTTTTGGTTCTTTGGACATGATTTCAGATATAAATTATCGCATCTGCTTATAGGAGTATCAATTTGACTTGTAGTCCTACATATTAAACCGTTCTAGAACCTTCTTTATATAAGTCTCTTGTGAAAGAGAAAGAAGTTTCTTTGAACGATTCCTTGAAATCTTAATTCCAAGGATATATGTGACTTCCCCATGTCTTTCATCTCAAAACTGATGAAAGTCAAGCCTTGATATCCATCACAAAGCCCTTGTCATTTCTGGTTATTAAAATGTCATCTACATATAGTGACATAATAACATGCTTGCTTTTAATCCTCTTGATATATACGCAGTTATCTTCATCAATTATGGAAAATCCATTTGATAAGACAACTTCTTGAAATCGTATATACCATTGCCTCGAGGATTATTTAAGACCATATATGGACTTACGAAGTTTACAAACCTCATGTTCGTTTCCTTCTTTTACAAACCTTGTTGGTTGTTCCATATAGATCTCCTCGTCCAATTATCCATTGAGAAAGGCAGTCTTTACATCCATCTGATGTAATTCGAGGTTTAAGCAAGCTACTATTACCAGAATCAGGCGAAACGAGGTAAAACGCACAACAGGTGAGAAGGTCTCTTCGTAGTCTATCCCTTCCTGTTGCGTAAAAACCTATCACGACAAGGCGGGCTTTATATCTATTTATAGAGCCATTAGCCTTATGCTTGATCTTGAGAACCCATTTGTTCCCAATTGCTCTATGTCCTCTGGGTAAGTTAACTAAGTCCCAGACTTAGTTAACTTTCATGGATTTCAATTCCTCCTTCATCGCTTCCATCCATTTGTCTTTTGCAGGGCATGATACGGCCTGTTTGAAAGTAACAGGCTCGTCATCATCTTGTAGTAAAGTCATAAAGGTTTGCGGAAATTCATCCTCAAATCTTAGAGGAGCCAACCTTGTATGACTACTACGTCGTATTTGAGATTCTTCAAGTCCTTGTTGGCTCAAATTTAGATCAATTCTAATATCACTCCCACTTGGAATGTCGTTAGAATTGCTCCCACTTGGATCATTATTCCCGTATGGAATAGGATAATCGTCATTCGTATAATCCATTGGTGAAAGTTGAAACGTATTTTCGTTTTCACCAAGAATTCTCCCACTCGAATGAGGTAATCTTTCTTGATCATAAATCTCAAATAGAGATAAGTCCTGACTTATCTCGCCCTGTCTTGGAAACTCGTTTTCCAAGAAAGTGACATCCCTCGACTCAAACTCAATTAGCCCACCATTGTCTTCCTGACTAAAAAACATAACCTTTGGAGTTTTCTGCGTATCGTTTAAAGATACATTTCGTTCCCCTTGGCCCAAGTTTGCCATATTTATGGGAGGAAATATGTGCGTAGAATGCACAACCCCAAGGTTTCAAAATGTTTTAAGTCAGGAGACTTTTGGTTCCACAAGCCATAAGGAGTGGAGCTAACTGATTTCGAGGGTACGCGGGTTAAAATGAAAACGGCCGTCAATAATGCATCACCCAAAAGGTGATTGGCAAGTTAGCTTGCGCCATTATTGAACGGACCATTTCCATTAAAGTCCTATTTCTCCTTTCTGCAACACCGTTTTGTTGAGGAGTATAAGGCATAGTTACCTGATGTACCATGCCTTCTTCATCACAAAGTTCCTTAAAACTTGTTGATTGATATTCACCGCCCCTTATCGGTTCGCAAGACCTTAATCTTGCGATCTAATTGATTCTCCACTAAACTCATATAGTTTTTAAAGCAAGCCAAAGCTTCACTTTTGTGGGATATCAAATAGATATGTCCGAATCGGGTGAAATCATCAATAAAAATGATGAAATAGGACTTTCCGCGTCTTGTCTTGACATTCATCGGACCACATATGTCCGAATGGATAAGCTGTAATGGAACCTCGGCCCTTGTGCCGGTTCCAAACGGCTTGCGACAAGATTTCCCCACAAGGCAATGTTCGCAGGTCGACATTTCAACCTTTGAAACATTTGATAGAAGGCCACGTTTGGCAAATCTATCCATACGCGTTGGTCCAATATGACCAAGCCTTGTGTGCCAACAAATTATATTAGACTCATTAGTCAAAGAATTTGTCATAAGGAAATTTTCATTACATGAGAAATCATGCATTGTACTTATTACAATAAATCCTTTGAAATACAAACCCAGTACCAATAAAGGAATTATTACAAAATAGGTCCATATTACAATCATGAAGGAACCAATTATAACCAAGACCCATTAAATTGACCATAGTTTTAATATTCCTTTGAATATATGGAATGAAGAGAACATCATGAAGTAGGAGAGTGCGGCCGTTGTCCATGACTAGCTTGCGAGTCCCAACGCCATTCACTTCAATACGTGTGTTGTTTTCTACATTGATCCACTTCATTTCTTGGGGTATCCGGTGATACTCCACGAAGGACCGTCTGTCCTTTGCTATGTGGTCGGTGGCACCTCGTCACTTCCACTCGTACACGAACGAGCATAGTGACCGAGCTTGTTGCACTTGAAGCACTTGATCCTTTTCAAGTCTTTCTTCTTGTGCCATTTCTTGTGCCCACCCTTATGTTTGGGTTCCTTGGTAGACTCAGGTTGCTTATTACGTTCATTAGAAGACTTCGAACGATCTTTACGTTTCTTTCCCCCGTGTGAGGAACTAGCAACCATGTGCACTTCTGCACTTGGCTTGTCAGCCGCAAGCCGCTCTTCCTCTAATTCGAGGTGCTTGGAAACATCGTTGAAGGTATTGATGCTCTCATTATGAGTGAGATGCATCTTCATCTGATCCCACCCATTTGGGAGGGAACGTATGACTGCTTGGATTTGTTGCTCATCTGTGAGCACATGACCTGCATCCTTTAACTCCGAGATAAGGTTCGCCATATGTCGCAGATGTTTCCCCATGGAATGATCTGGATGTTTCTTATATGAATCGAACCTTATAGTTAAGGAGAGAAGTTTGGACACCGATGTGCCACCGAACTTCTCCTCTAGCTTGGACCATATGTCCATGGCTAGGTCATGTTCTCGGAAGATGCGCATTATGTCATCAGCCATACTGCTTAATAACGTAATGCGCGCTATCTTGTTCTTCCGAGACCAAGCATCAAAAGCTTCCTTGTCTCGTCGGTGTTGGGCCGTAGTGCCCAACTCGGGTTCAATCATAACGTTCTTTAGAGTTTCGAGCACTTCTTGCTCCTCTAGAACGTATTGTATCTTGATGGACCAAAGTTTGTAATTATCGCCGTTGGGTTTTTCACCTTTGTTTAACTCAGCGACGATATTCTTTGAAGCGGAAGACATTTTACTTTAAAAATGCTGCAAAAGACACAAAACCGAAGGTTTGATCAAAACATTGCATAAAAATTCTTAAAAGATAACTCCCACTTGAAATGATAATAGAATATCCCATTTGGATAGTTCTAAAAATTCAAATCCCACTTGGAATTATATTATATTTGATAAGTTACTTTCGAAAAATATTGAAGATGTTGTTCTAGAATCGAAAAGGTCTCTATGATTCCAATCACCATCTAGAACAGCCTTCAATATTCCCCCATCACTTATCAAACAATCGTACTCTTATAGTACTTCGCAGTGGAAAATTACTTTTGGAAAACATATCTTTCAAAATGGAATAGGTGAGAGTTTGCGCAAAGAATTTTTAGCGCAACAATTGCCAAGCCACGAGACCTGTTCTACACACCCATGGGTTAGATAACCATGGCCGGATCGTGGTAGGACTTGGAATTCTAAATTGCGCTATCCCGATTAAGGACGGGACTTAACCTATTTGAAAACATCTTTTTCAAAAAATTTTAAAATACATTGGCTAATCTCCGTAGAGTAGAGCACAACGTCATAAGTACATTGGCTAATCTCCGTAGAGTAGAGCACAATGACATGGCTAATCTCGCATGAAGTAGAGCACTATGGCTAATCTTCAAGGAGTAGAGCCCAAGGAAAAAACTTCATTAAAATGTTAGCCCCGTATGGGCTAGTTGGCACTGTGGTTAGCCCCGTATGGGCTAATCGGCACATTCGAGTTTGACCAAGGCCTTTTGTCACCCCGTATGGGTCAGTCGGCAAGTTTGCGATCGACCAAGATCTTCTGCCGGATTGGTCAACCAAAACAACCAAATTGGTCGACCAATTATTTTGGTCTGCAACTTCTCCCGGCCAGGGCCTCTGCCCTGGCCGAGGCTTGGCCAAGGGCTGGCCAGGGCCTCTGCCCTGGCCGAGGCCGGCCAGGGCCGGCCAGGCCCTGGCCGAGGCCAGGGCATTGGCCCTGGCCTCTGCCAGGGCTGGCCAGGCCGGCCCTGGACTCTGCCAGGGCCGGCCAGGCCGGCAGGCCATGGCCGGCCTGGCCTTGGCCGGCCACTGCCGGCCTGGCCTTGGCCGGCCATGGTTGGCATTGGCCGGCCATGGCCCCTTTAGCCATGGCCGGCCACCCCTTTTGAATGGGGTTGCCACACACCCTACCGGAGGGGTGGCCGTGGTGGTTATTGGCCGTAGCCAACCCCCTCTTCATGGGGAGGGGGGTGCATGGCCTTCATAGCCCATTTGGCCATGGCGCACATGCACTAAAATTCATCTTCTCCGATGGAGATAACTTCCATCATCTTCGTCGATGAAGCACCCGTTCGTCAAGAAATTAGTTATTGTCTAATGGCCGTGTGCCAAAAATGAAAAATAACATACTACGTGAACGGTCGGTTCTTCCCGTCACGGAGAGTTCCTACCATATCCGTAATGATAGGAGACCCTAACGTGAAAAGAACAACCGCTGCGTTCTCTCCATCACGAAGCGTTCCTACCATATCCGTAATGGTAGGATACACATCCGTGAAAAAGACAACGACTCGTTCATAGTTTCGACGGGGCGGCGGTTTGACCGGGGTGAATCCTTATGGCTTTGATACCAATGTTGGATCCTGCCAAAACAGAGTTAGGATCGATAAATAAAGTTGAGACTTACGCTAGCGTATGCGGCACGGTAGTCTCGGAACTTTGCTTTCGGATTCGCCAAGACGGATCGAGTCTTCTCACGAACGGAGTAAGGCTACTAAATCCACAATCTAAATCTCTACTTTTAGATTAAGAACTTGGATAGAGGGAGAGGAAGTATTTCGGCAGAGCTTCGCTAGAATGAAAATGCATGCAAGAATGCCATGCAAAAGTGTAAGGAAATGACTAACCCTTGGGTCTTATTTATAGCCCCCAAGGTAGTTATTTTAGGATCAATTGTTCCTTTGGAACAATTTAACTAAGGTGTACCATCGTACATGGCATATTATAAGCTTAAGTTGTACCATATGCATGGTACAATATAAGCTTAAGATATTACCCCTTTATTAGCCATATGTCGCATGCATTTATGCACATATAATGCGACTTTCCCATCAATCTAGAGATCCTCTCCGCAAGGGAACATATTCCCTTTGCGTACGACTTCGTGTACGCGACGTTCGAGGTCCGTATTCCCTCATACATCCCCTACAAGGGTGTACTAACGTCTTCCATATCCAACACTATGCCCGATCTTTTGAGTTGGGGCTTCGCTTTTCGATCCACAATTACCTCTTACACCTGATGAACTTCCTAGAGCTGTCGATCTTCGCCTTGGCGCCTTGCTCCTAGGCTTATTAGTGGGGTTCACCGTGCTATGCTTTGCCAGCTCACTGAGTCCGTCCCTGGCATTATTCCAGCATTTTTCGTCGTTAGGAAGAGGGGGATGTACCACTGCGTCTGTGCGAGGAGGGGGAGGGAGCTCATCGTCGGGGTGCCCTCCGATGCAGGTAAGTGGATGGAGGATTTTGTCTTTGTTGAGATGCCGGTTGACGCAGTACTGATGTCGAACTGGGGGCGCTGAACCCTCTAGTGAAAGAGAACGTGAAGCTAATCGGAGAGGACCTGGTGAATGCATAGATTTTGGCGGAGCTGCCCGAGGCGCACCGCCGGTTGGTGAACCTGACGCAGGACAGTCGGCTCGTCAAGGATTTTTGGTCCCAAGGTACTTTTAAGTTCTGGCGAGCCTTTAGGTAGGCTTACCCTGATCTCTCTTTTCTTCGCAGGCAGGGACGTGATGGATTCGTCGGGGGAGGAACCTGGGGCCGCCGGGGGCCTGTTGCGGAGAACGCCGACCCTCGGGATAAGGGTAAGAAAGTGATAGGCGAGGAGCGGCCTGTAAAGGAGGTGTCCCGAAAACGGGCAGCCGAGGTCGCAGAAGAAGAGGGGTCGAGCCGGCGACGGAGGGTGTCTGTATCGGTGGCCTCTCTCGATCAAACTGGCGAGAGAACTAGCGAGGGCCTCTCCGAGGGTTTGCCCCTTCGGGGGGTGGTCCTCCTGGTCCCGGTGCGGGCGTCCAAGTGGGACAGGCCCTGCAAGGCACCCCGGTCCTAAAGTGGCCTTATGGAATCCCCCTGTATGAGATGGGAAGGTCAATGGACCCGAGTTGCGAGAGGGCCCTCATCCATTTTAAGATGAACCGAGCTGAGGTTGAGGTGTTTTCGGGCGATCGTCTTCAAAACCTGCCCTTTCGAAAAGGCCGCGATGAGTCGATATTCGAGGATGCCGGGGTAGTGGCGCGCCCCGCGGAGTATTGCATGTTGCCGTGGGATCGTGAGTCCCTGATCCGCGTGGGGGCAAAGCGGTTGTGCGGCTCCGCTATGTGGCATGTCATGCAAGTAGGTCGATTTCCTCAGCTCGTCCTCTGGTTTTCTTTATTCGTGTCCGGCTGACCAGTGACTTTTTGTAGATGGTCACAACTATTGAGGCCTACGGTGCCGCACTCTGGTGGCCACCACGAAGGCGGCTCTCAATAAAGCGAGGGCCAACCTCAGCGAGGCCAGGGAGAAGCTGAAGGAGACGGAAGCAGAGCTGGAGGGGGTTCTGACGGCTTACAAGGTTGAGAAGGGACGGGCCACGTACTTTGATTCGTCGAAGGCTACGGTCGAGCTCCAACTCCTGGAGGTAAAGCGGGAGATGGACGATATCCTGTCGAAGCACGTCGAGGAGATGGCTAGCATGGAAAGGGCGAGTGAGTTGCATAAGGGACAGATAGCCGACCTAAATGAGACCGTCGAGGCGGAGAAGAGGGAGAAGGGCATCTTAAGGCAGCGGCTTGAGGAGAGATG